>CAUIUS010000135.1:0-48162 GCA_961210405.1 Drosophila mercatorum | reverse complement strand
TCCAGTTTCAGCCCCCTCGGATGTTCCCAACCAAGCCGCCTCCCTTGGTGCCGCTTGGATTGTTCTAGATCTTGGGCAAGACTTTCTGCAAGCGACGCTTCAAACCTCGACGGATGTCACGAGTCGCGGCAGATGGACAATAATACCATACATGTTACCACTGAATAAAGAGTCAGTCTGAATTAAGTCAGAAAAGTAAGCGGACGTTTTATTAAAGTTGTATAAATATTCATAAGGAACCCTATTGGGCGGGGAGTTGCGCAGCTGTTGGCTCCCCTAATTGATAACCTGAGTCTGCCCTGATTTTCCCCCTGACCTGTAACTCGCGCACGCACAGCCACTAAAAGAAGGCAGAACTAAACAACACATACACACACACACACATAAATTCGACTGACTTGACTGATGCTGCAAAAGCTCACACAAATACAAACGTAAACTTACAAGCAAATACAAATATGTGCGCAAGCCAAGGCAAGACCAAATCAAATACCCGCGCAAGCACAAGCCCAACAAAAAGCCCAATACACACTAGAGCAGCAACAAATAATACAAATCTAAACACAAAGTCTCCTTTACAACATTACCAGTGGAAGTGAGAGCCACTACATAGACATTGAGATCATAAAAGACGAACATCTGACAATCAATGCCCAACAACAACAACAACAGCAGTAAAAAAGGCCGCCAAAAACTGGACCAGCCTGGATTCGCATGGCGAGATCACATTCGTCGCAAGCTGGACGCAGCAGCAGCAAAAACCCAGATGCAAAGTCCATGGCTATAATGCCCCACAAGCTAAATCAGCAACAACAATATCTGGGGGTCAGAGATATATATATATATATATATATATATATATATATATATATATATATATATATATATATATATATATATATATATATATGTATATATATATGTATATATATTTTATATATATAATTTTTATTTTTTTTATTTATTTTCCATGTCATCGTCGATCACCCTGGACATCGCTGGACATCTTCTGGACTTCGTCGGGGGCATGGTCAGATGCTGCTCCCCCTTGAGCACTGCTGTTTTTGCTGCTGTTGATGGCGGCCATTGTCTTGACCAGATGGTGCCTTACTGGCGTTTATGGTTGCTCTCGCCACCCCACTGTACGGCTATATGTTAGCTCATGCTAGCCGTGCTGCAGTGTAATTTGTTTTTAGTTGTACAATTTTTTTATACTATTTCACGTAGTGAACTAGTATATTGGGTTTTGCAATGTCCGTCATGCTGTCCGTCCGTCTGTCCGTATGAACGCAAACCATTTCCACGCTATTGAAGCTAGAGACTTGAAATTTGAAATATATACTCGTGTATACCCTCGTCTGATAAAGTTCAAGGTTTTCCCGATACGGCCACTAGGGGCGTGGCAAATCGGAAAATGCATTTTCCTGTATCTCAGAAACACTACTTCTAGAAGAGCTAGAGTTGAGATTTTAACTGAACATTCATGTCGACATCCCAAAATCAAAAAGCTATGGCGGATATATCTACGCCATTGGGGGCGTGGCAAATCGGGTCAAACTGTATCTTCTACAGTTTGAATGCTAAGAACGCCAAATTTGGCACGTGGGTTACTGTTACGCTCCTTAAGGATCGCTCAAAAATTTTATGGCCACGCCTACTAGGGGCATGGCAAATCGGATCTGAATATATAGTAATTTTACTAGTTTCGTTATATTTTGAGCACTATTGATGCTAGAGACTTGAGACTTGGTATATAAACTCGGGTTAACATCCCACAATCAAAACTATGGCGGATATATCACGCCTTCAGGGGGGGTGACAACTAATATCAGCTTATATCTCCCACAGTTTTAGTGCTAGAAGCTTCAAATTGAATGTTTAGTTACTGGGGGCCTCCTCATCGATTCCCAAAAATTGTTACGCCCCAAAAGGGCGTGACATGAAAAATACCCTGTAATTTTCCATTTTTTCGAATGTAAGCTCCCAAAATTTACAGTTATATTCCTGAACGCCCACTCTATGACATGCCAAAAATTTTTGTTTACGGCCACTGGGGGCGTGGCAAATCAAAACTGAAACGTGTGCAGCTTCTGGCCAATAACGCGCCAAATAATGACTTTGTGACCTTTGACCTTGTCTTTTGACTTGTTAAATTATATATATATGTTTGAAAAGAATTTTTATTAATACAAAATAACTAAATAATGAAAATATAACAAAAATATCAACATGACCGCACCGGGGTTCGAGCCCACACCTCTACGCTAGCCAACGAACTTAAATCACATTTTCAGAGTTGCCACCACTCTCTTTTTGAGAGATGCCATCTCTCGATTTAGGTGTGTGTTTTGGCTAAGGTAAGGGTTCGATCAAATTGAAACTGTCTGGCCACCTCCAATGAAAAGTTTTAGTCTGCAGCTAATTTGAGCGGCGAAAGTGGGGATTTAAGGTTAAATTTTAAAAAATATAATGTAATAGATGCCCCTGTGTGCTGCTGGGACGTGAAATAGTATTTCGCTGTCGGTTGCGTCCGACAGCAACGTTCTTACTTGTTTTTAATTCATTTATTTATCTATCTAATTCATCTTTATAGCTAGAGTCTTCAAATTTAGCATTTAGTGTAAGTTGGGCCTTACGCAATTTCGGTTTTTGTTAAATTTTCGACTCAAATTTGTAAGTCCCGTATATAATACTAGAGACTTGTGCTTTGACACATACATACATATGGATGAACGATCACGCCAAAAAGTTTGTTAAAAATCGTTTGTCTAGAAAAAAGTTATTAAACATTTAATTTCCATTTGCATTTGCCATAAAAAAAGAAGCCCAAGAACAGCTGACGCAACGACTTGCGCTTGTGTGTGCGTGCGCCTGTGCGTGTGGTGTTTTGCTTGTAATGAACGTACATATGGATGTATATTAAAGAAACAAAGAATGCTTGGAATAGCGGTTCTTCGCAGGGTTCGGGGTATCCCCTGGTCGGCGGTCTCGACTAGAGTTTTCTTACTTGTTTATTTTGTAGTTGCGCCTGTCGCTGCTTCCGTCTCAGCTACTTTAGCTCCTTAGCAGCTTTATAAGATTGCAGCCTGGACCGGGCTTCTTTGTAAACAGGACAGCCCTTATAGCTACTAATATGCTCGCCACCGCAATTGGCGCATTTAGGGCTGCCTGTCTAGATTTAGTGCGGGCGGTCGAAGCGTGCCTTCTGCACACTTCATACATCTAAGTTCCCGCCTACAATGTTTTCGTGTGCCCAAATGCCTGACAGCGATGGCATCGATCGGCTTAGCTATCCTCTCGCCCCTCACTGCCTGCCCGCTTAGCTCTGTGAGCTCCAGGATGCAGGTATGGCTGCCATCCATTTTGGGCTGCAACTCCACCTCGAACACGTTCACAGGCTTGCCCGTGAAACGTTTCTTTACGTTTTAACGTAACGTATCTCTTTCCCCGAGATCTATTAGCCGCGCCTTAAGCCATTCACAGGGGGTAGAGTGGTGAATGTGCTTAATGCACACCTATCCCCCCTCTGGCTGCGCTGTTGGTGTTTTATGCAAGTGGGTGCCATCTTTATTTAAAGTCTCCATGATGGCCTCGTATGTTTGCATATTATCGCATTCTATCGCAGACCATCATTAGACATTGTTCTTGTGATGAATTTCCCAACTGCTGGATTGCTTTGCAGCTTATCCAGCAGTGGTAATTTGCGCAGGGGTGGCAGAAAAACAAAAGGCACTTTAGTTTTAACTTTAATGGCTTTATTGTTATCTTTGCGGCTGCTGTTGCTGCTCTTCAGCTGGGCGTGGCTGGCAATCCATTTGCTGCTCAATTTCGCTGTTATTGTTGCTCTGGCTGCTGTTGTTGTTGTTGTTGCTGCTGTAGCTGTAGCTGTAGCTACTGTTGCTGCCGCCTCTGCTTGACTCTCATCTGCAGCCTCTTGGCGTAATCGCTTTTGAATTGTGGCGTTTGGAATGGCGAGTCCGGGTCAGAAAGATCTTCTTCCTCGGACTCGTCCATTTCGCCACATCTACCTTCAATGGCGAGTGCCATGGAGCTGAATTTGCTGGAGCTGCCATTTCTTGCGGCAGTTCGTGTGGGAGCAATGGTGGCACCTTAAGCCACCTTTGTACTTCAGATGTATTTAAATTTAAATTTAAGTTAGAATTTAAATTAATGTTACTCGTTGCCATAATTGGCATTGCGCTTGCGCTTACGCGTATTTGTAGTTGCTTTTGTGTTTGTATCTGTATTAGTGATCATTGTAGCGGGGTTCGTCATTACGTTTTCTTTGGTATTTGTATTGGCGCTCTTAATTGCGTTCGTCAGTGTATCGGCAGCCTTTACGTTTGTATTTGTATTTGTCTTTGCGTTTGCAGCGTCAGTCAAGAGAGTGTTTCTGTATGTATATGTGTGGTTTAGTGTGCTGCCTTATCTCTCTTATTTAGTCTTTGATCTATTTGTAGTGGCTGTGTATGTGTGTGCGCGCTCTTCGATGCGATGCATGTGTATTTGTGTTGGCTTTATTTGTGTTTGTTGTTGAGGCTGGGCAAGTGCGCTCTCTGGCTGCACTGCATGTTGTGAGCCTCTCTTAATGATAGCTGAGGCTGGGCTAGTGTGTTAGTGTGGTTGAGCGGAAGGAATTTCTAGAGGTGGCTGCCTGTCTTTGACACTTCCTGTGTGTTGGTGTGAGTGACTTTTCACCACTTTCTCCCTCCTTTTTTGTGGCTGTCTCGGTGTACAATGCAGTGTTCGCGATTGAAATGTGTTGGAGGAGCGGCGCAGCGCAACACCACCTCCGGCCTCGAGCGCTGGGCTATAGATTATGTTAAATCCGACCGATTACTCTAGGGTTTGAGCAACTTCTCTCGGTTTTGTAGTCGCGTAACGTATTGTGTTGTTGGCGCCTTCGTTACTTGTGCCGGTCTGGCATCTCAGGCTTGGTGGTCGATAAGCTGCGACCACGTTGGGGTAGGTTACTTAACCCAAAAACAATAACAATAAAGTGAATAAATAAATAAATAATCTTAATACTAACAATAAATAAATCTTAACATATAACAATAAGTAATAAATAATACAAAATTAACATATATATATACAATTAACAATTACAATTTTCGTTTCTTATTTACAGCTTTAATGGACTTTGTGTGTCAGCGAGCAACGGGGGTATGCGGGTTTTAAAAACACCTGTTCCAATCCTTGTCATTCGCAGCCCTGGACATCCGTGGACATCGCTGGACATCTGGATGCGCCTTCTGTAGCAGGTTGGCGCAGATTAATACTCGGGTAAGTATTTCGTCGTTTGGCAGCTACATATATTTATATATATGTATTATTTTTCGTTTTTGTGGCGTCGTTGGACATCTGAGGATATCGCTGGACATCGCTGGAGCGCATCGGGGGATATCTATGGACGCCTCTTGGTCAAGTAAGGCGCCGCCGGCAGCTGTGGAAGGTAAGTAAGTGTTAAATTAGCGTGTGTATATATAATAATGTATATGTCTCTTTAATGGCGTCGCCCATCTTCTTGGACATCGTTGTGCATCCCTGCATGCGTCGTGGACATCGAGGGACCGGATCATGGCCGGCTGTGTGGCGGCTGCAGGGGCCCTCAGGTGAGTATTTGTGCTGTTTTTTTTTATGTGTTTTTATTAATTTAGGTTTGTTTTTTACATCATCGTCGATCATCCTGGACATCGCTGGACGCCACAACATACATCGTTGGACATATCTTGTGCGTCGTCGGTGCCCATAGGTCAGGTTTTTTATTTATTTTCCATGTCATCGTCGTCATCCTGGGCATCGCTGGACATCTTTAGTGCGTCGTCGGTGCCCATAGGTCAGATGCTGCTCCACCATGGGCAGCTGTGTGCGGGTGCAACGCAGCCTCAGGTGAGTATTTTGTTTGTGTTTTTGTGTACATATATTAATTCATATTTATTTATTTTCTATGTTATTGGCTATCATTATGGACTTTATTGTACATCAGGCGCATCATTGGGCATCTCTTGGGCAGCGTCTGTGCCCATTGCTCAGGTGGGTGTCGAATTTAAACGGTGCAGCCTCAAGGTATGCAATTGAATTTATTATTTGCTAACATGTAGCTTATGGATTGTTATGTATTTGCAGGTGGCCATCTATCCGGCTCCACTACTGCTCCAGATGGCCAGGCTGTTGCTGGCGAATCAATGGAGCTAGTTGCGAAAGCAATTGAACAACTGGTCCATTTTCGCCTTCCATCGGCTGAACATGGTGACGTTCAGCTCGAGAGCCTTCAGCATCTGGTCATCTGGGAACCCGGAGCCTGATGTTGCCATCATCTTGGCAGCACGCAACTGCTGCTGTAGGTTGCCAAGTGTGCCTCAGCAGGATTGCGTCTCCCTATTCGGCGTTGCTGCTACTGGTGCCAGTGGAGGATCGGGCGACTGCTCCAGCCTATTCCTTGCCAGTGCATCACGTATTTGCTGCTGAGAAATAGTTAAATGCTGCGCGATTTCCTCGCGCATGTTGATGCTGCCGATGGGCGATGCCTCTCGGTCGAGGCTCGCTTGCGCGGGGATTTGTCCCTTTTCCTGCCGGCGTTGCGGGCCCGCCCAAAGAACCATCTTGTATGGCTTATACGTCTTCGCCTTCAGTTGTTTGCAGCAGCAACTGTAGCACGTATAGGGGTCTGGTGCCGCTGTTGTTTTTGCTGCTGTTGATGATGGTGATGACGGCCATTAGCTTGGCCAGTAGATGCTCTAACTGGCGTTATGTGGTTGATATCGTCACTCACCTTACGACTAAACATTGGCTGATGCTTAGCCGTGCTGGAGGACGATTTCTAATATTAGTTTTAGTTTTATTATTATTGTTGTTGTAAGAATTTGCCACATTCTTTAGATGTCCTAATTGATGTACTTTTTGTTGATTGTTTTCGATAAAGTCCTTTGTGATTGCTTGTTTATGTTTATTTTTGTTATTTATTTGCCCCTCCGCTCCCTTTTCTGCCTCATCTGTTTCAGCTCTTGGCAGCCTTATACGACTGTAGCCTGGACCTAGTTTTGTAGGCAGGACAGCCCTTATAGCTGCTAATATGCTCGCCACAGCAATTAGCGCATTTCGGGGCTGCCTGCCTAGGTTTAGTGCAAGCTGTCGTAGCATGGTCATCTGCACATTTCATGCATTTAAATTGGCGCCTACAGTAATTTTTGTATGGCCAAATGCCTGGCAGCGATGACATTGGGGAGGGTCGATTGGCTTCGGGCCCGCCTCTCGACCCTCACTGCCTGTCCGCTTAGCTCGGTTAATTGCAGTATTTGCATGTGGCTGCCATCCAGTTTGGGTTGCAGCTCAACCTCAAAAACGTTTACTGGCTTGCCAGTGAAACGCTTTTTATGTTTCGTACATATTTTGCCTCATAGTCAAGTTCATTTAGGCGCGCCAAAACCCCTTCACTGGGGGGAGAGGGTGGATTTCTTAATGCACATCCTATACCCCCCTCTGGCTGCGCTGTTGGTGGGTGTGGAGTTGAGTGCCGTCTTCATTCAATGACGCCATGATGGCCTCATATGTGGACATGCAGTCGCACTCCCCACAGAGACCATCATTTGCCATCGTACGGGCCTAAATTTGCCTACTGCTGGATTACTTTTTAGTTTGTCCAAAATAGTCCAGGATGACATGCGTGACATGGAAATAAATTCTAATTAACAAGTAAGAGTGCTCTAGTCGAGACCGCTCGACAAAGAGATCCCTGAACCCTGCGAAGAACTGCGATTGCTAAGAACCGCTAACATTCTCCCTTACTTTTATATGTACATATGTAGCAAGCAAACATACACACACACACAGACGCACACAAGAACACAAAGACGCACGCCCAAACACACAATCTGCTAACTGTGCATTTATATATATATATATATATATATATATATATATATATATATATATATATATATATATATATATATATATATATATATATATATATATATATATATATATATGGTTTCCCCACGCGAGAACATGCCACATATAGTTGTCCGTGGGAAAAGCATGGTGTTTCCAAATCTAAACCACATACAAACAACGTTTGGCCTTGCGACTATTGATTGTCATCGCGAATGTCAATCTAATTGGGAATTTAATGCGTTTGAATTCAATTGGCATCTGTAGGAATCATGGGATTGTGCGGCAATATATTTTCACCTTGAAACTTGCCATTTAAAATGGGGGCCCCAATCACGTTCTTCATTAATTTTTAATAACCAATCGTGTGGATCAGTACCAATAAGGACCGTGCAATGGTTCCGGCGGTGTTTCAATTTCTGGAAGTTTCACTTTTCCTGATGAGCAACACATCCCAATTGGCTCATTTTTTAAAATTTTAAAGGGGTTGACAGTGCGGGCATTCCTTGTCCAACGTACCAATTTCCAATTTGGAATGAGCGTAAATTCAACATCAGGCTCATACTGAAATGCTAGTCGAAGAAATGAATGTGATGTAAATGCTCGAAGTACTTGTTGATGTTGGTCAATCCCTCTACGTCTGTTGGCTACGAATCTGCGCGCTTCTCTTCGTTCCAATTGTCTTTGTTGGTTTCGCTCATCTCGTACCTCTTGTAATTGTGATGCACGTAACTGCGCCATTCTTACACGGACATCTGCATTACTCTGTCGCCTTTCTGCATCTGATCTTATTGCTCTTCTATCTTGCATGCCTCTAGATCTGTTTGTTTGACGACTCAAATTAGCCCCCTGCGTGTTCGTGGCATTGTTGTAATAAATCAAGTTGGAAAACTGATTGGTGTATAACGTGTATTATTTTCTTGATCAATAATTAGCGCAGCGAGTTCGGTCGCACTCGAGTTGTAACAACGACTGAACTCGAGACGCACAATTCTTGTGCGCGCCTTCCACCGAACCACACTCGGCGACAGCGACAGAACGCTGGCGCCCCGCTAAAACGGTTCTTCTTAAACCACAAATTACTATTATTGTGAAATACCCGAAAACACCAACACACACTCTCACACTCACGCACCGACATATATGTATTTTGCTCATAAAATTAGAACACTGAAAGCTGAGTGAAAAATTGTGAGAGGACAACGCATGCGACAGAAGCCGATTTTTGCATTCTTCTTTCTGTCGCATCCGCAGACGTTTCTTGCTTGTATGCAAGTATTAGTGTGTTAAACAAATACACATTTATTAAAATTATTTAATTATTTATTATTTGGGTATAAAAATAGATGTTGGCCGATTCTCAGTCCTACACGATCTGCATAAAAATTTCGTGAGAATCGGTCGAGCCGTTTCTGGAGTAGTTTAGTAACAAAAACCACACTCGAGAATTTTATATATATATATATATATATATAAATATATATATATATATATATATATATATATATATATATATATATATATATATATATATATATATATATATATATATATATATATATAAAATATATATATATATATATATATATATATATATATATATATATATACATACATGTGGGAAGTGTGTGTTTATATACATAAATATACACTACATAAACTGTGCAAGTACATACTGTGCAAGTAACCAAGCGATGGGGTGGAATCAATCGTTGATCATCGCTACCATCACATCTTGGCCAAGCAACATACATACATACAAAATCAAACCTTGTGTTGTGCCTGCAGAATCAAACGCTGATAACTGTAGGTTATTCACAAGAACATCTACATACACATGATGTGGTAGGGAGAATCAATCGTTGATCATCGCTACTATCACAACATAGTCTATCAACATACATACATACATACAAAATCAAACCTTGTGTTATGGCCTGCAGAATCAAACGCTGATAACTGTAGGTTATTCACAAGAACATCCACACACACATGATGTGGTGAAGCGGAATCAATCGTTGATCATCGCTACCAACACGACATACAAATGTAAAAAAAAAAAAAAAAAAAAATACAAATGGATATATGTACATATGTATGCTCATGTACATACACATATGTACATATATGTATGCACATGCATACATTCGTTGTCACACAAAACCAAAACATATTTACTTGTGCATATGCGCAATTAGAAAATTATCAATAATTTCACAACTTTGTGAAACTTTCAACTACGCAGAAGTCATAAAACAACGTCGCCACTGTTCTCTGAGTCGATGTCAATTTTGCAGAACTCACAATGTGGACTCTGCGTGATGATGCTACCAAGCCTTCAGTGTGTGTGCCACGCCAGTGCCCTCTTTCGAAGCTGACCTAACGGCGTTTCTATTTTTGTTGTCGCTGACGATACTAAGAAGCCTACAATGCGTTGCCTCCCCATCCTATTTCACGACGCTGTCGTCGTTTACTCACTGCTGTAAAACCGCTATACCTGGCGCCATCGATCTGCTCCGCAAAGCTAAAATTTGTAGCTTGTCGCAAACGACACTTCTAAAGAGTTCACTCACAAATTGCAAAATCAGTCGAGATACTGATCTCAAAAAGACAAGACGTTACTCCAGTGCGAACAATACACAACATAAAACAAAAGTGTTTTAAGTCAATTATTGAAAACCATACAAAAATTTTTTGTTGAGAACATTTTAAACAGAAAGCAAACTCAAAATCAAAATTGTTCAACTTAAATATTTTATATTATACAACAATCAGTAAAATAAGTGAACCCTCGTTGATATCTGTATATAAAAACAAGTAAGAAAACTCTAGTCGGGGTCCCGACTAGGAGATCCCCTAAACCCGCGCTATCTGCGTTTTTTAAAATACTGCATAATTAGCATTTCGTATGAACGCACAGAAAACTAAATTCAATTCATTTTCAATTGTTTAGCCAATAGCGCCATCTATGGTTCGATAGCATAGCGCCATCCATGTTTCGATTTATTGAACAGCTGATAATTAGCAAATCATAGCGCCATCTATTGGGAAAAATGCACACTAAAACTTGCGGGTTTTAGAATTCGCTAGATGCACGCAGCTTAATGTGTATGTGTGTATGTGTGCACGTGTATTTGTTTTGTTTGTTTTGGGTGCTGGCTACGTGTTTGGCCGATTGGCCAAATGTTTTGTTTAATAACTTCTGCGCGAATTAATGGATTTGAATGAAATTTTCAGCTTATGTTCATCATATTTTATTACATTTATTCCATTTTTTAAAAAATGTAAACCCATTCATTTGCTGGCTTTAAGTGCAACTAACCTCAATTTAAATATATGGGGAAAGTTGAGTCGGTATCCAAAATTAAACAAAAATCAAATATAGATAAAATAAATATAAACCTTACATAAAAATTTGGGGACTCTAGCTATAAAGACGTTGGAGATATAATTTTATAACTAACATTCGATAATGTTTTTAATCGATGACATTAAAATTAAAATAGTTATCGACTTTTTTTAACAAACTCGATCTTTTCGTGGTATTCACGGACCTACATAAAAAATTTCAAGGCTCTAGCTCTTATAGGTTCTGAGAACGACGCGTTCATACATACGGACAGACAGGCGGACAGACGGACGGACGGACAGACGGACGGACGGACGGACAGACGGACAGGGTAAATCGTCTCGGCTTGTCTCCTGATCAAGAATATATATACTTTATGGGGTCTGCCACGCCTCCTTCTCCCTGTTACATACATTTCAACAAAACATTATACCCTGATTTCCCATTTTCAATGGGTTCAGGGTATAAAAATAATAGTACAACTAAAAATAAATTACACTGCAGCCCGGCTAAGCATGAGCTAACATATAGCCGTTGTGCGTGGCGAGAGCAACCATAAAACGCCAGTAAAGGCATCATCTGGTCAAGACAATGGCCGCCATCAACAGCAGCAAACACAGCAGCGGCAACAACAACAACAGCCTTCCTCGGCGAGGATCGAGCTGGGGAGCTCGTGCTGCAGCTGCTGCTGCTAATAGGACGAAAACGTCTTATAAGCCATATAAAATGGATCTCTTCGACCGAACTCGAAATGCTGAAAAGGAGCGTAAGCCCCAGCGCAAGCGAGCCTCGGCCAGGAGAGCATCGGCCACGAACAGCAACATCCATGAAGAATTGGCGCAGCATCGAGCAATCTGCCAGCAGCAAATTCGCGATGCACTGGAAAGGGATAGGCGTCAACAAGCGCCGGATCCACAATTGGCATCAGTAACAGCGACGCCAATAAGCAGCCGAAATCCTGCCGAGAGGCATTTGGCTGAGTTCCACCAGCAGCTGAGGACTGCCAATAATGGAGGCCGACACCAGATTCACGAAGACGAATCAGCACCGAGCGATCAGATGCTGAAGGCTCTCGAGCTGAACATAGTAATGTTCAGCCGTATGGAGGCGAAAATGGACCAGCTGTTTAATACTTTTTTGCAGCTGGCGCCATTGATTCGCCAGCAACAGCCTGATCGCTCGGGGCAGTAGAGTGGCCTGGTATTCGGCCACCTGCAATATGCTGAAAGAAATTAAAATTAAAATAATGTAAACAAACGGCTAACACAAACTTACCACTTACCTGAGGTTGCCCCTGCAGCCGCCACTCAGCTGCTCAAGAAAAGTCCAGCGATGAATATGACGATGTTCAGAAAGATCGGCGACAACATGACAAATAAATAACAAGTAAGAAAAATCTAGTCGAGACCGCTCGACTAGGTTATACCTGAACCCTGCGAAGAGCCGCTATTCCAAGCATTCTTAATTTCTTTTATATAACATGCATATGTACGTTCATTACAAGCAAAACATATACACACACATACACAGGCGCACGCATACACAAGCACAAGTCGTTGCGTCAGCTGTTGTTTGGCTGCTTTATGGCAATGCTATGGGAAATTAAATGCTTAATAACTTTTTTCTAGACGATTTTGATCAAACTTGTTGGGCATAATCATGTCATCCATATGTATGTATGTGCCAAAGCACAAGTCTCTAGTATTTGATATACGGAGTTACGAATTTGAGGCGAAGGGGCGGGGCACCCAAAATTTAACAAAAACCGAAATTGCGTAAGGCTTACATAACACTAAATGCAAAATTTAAAGACTCTAGCTAGAAAGATGAATTAGATAAATTTTGTAGCTGAATTTAGATTTTCGTTTTTAATCGATAACAATAAAAAGATAACAGTTATCGAATTTCTGAAACAAACTCGATCTTTTCGTGCTATACAGGAACCTACATATAAAATTTCAAGTCTCTAGCTCTTGTAGGTTCTGAGAACGACGCGTTCATACATACGGACAGACGGACAGACGGACGGACGGACTGACGGACAGACGGACAGACGGACATGGCTATATCAACTCGGCTTGTCATCCTGATCAAGAATATATATACTTTATGGGGTCTGCCACGCCTCCTTCTCCCTGTTACATACATTTCAACAAAACATTATACCCTGATTTCCCATTTTCAATGGGTTCAGGTATAAAAATTATAAAATATATATAACAAACTAAATCTACTTGCCTGAGGCTGCGCTGCAGCCGCCACACAGCTGCCCAAGGTGGAGCAGCATCTGACCTATGGCCACCGACTTAGTCCAGAAGATGTCCAGCGATGTCCAGGATGATCGACGATGACATCGAAAATAAATAAAAATAATAAAAATTAATATATATATAAAAAAAAAATATATATATATATATATATATATATATATATATATATATATATATATATATATATATATATATATATATATATATATATATATATATATAACTAAATCTACGTATTTGCAGTTGTTGTTCTGGCAGCTGTTGTTGTTGTTGTTGTTGTTGTGCTGTTGCTCTGGCTTCTGTTGCTGCTCTTGCTCTGGCTGCTGTTGCTGCTGCTGCTGCTGTTGTTGATGTTGTTGTTGTAGATGCTGCTGCTGCTGTTGTTGACGCTGCCTAACCCTCATCTGCAGCCTCCTAGCGTATTCGCTTTTAAATTTTGGCGTTCTGAATGGGTAGTCCGTATCAAAATTCACCCTCTTAGGACTGATCCATCTCGCCACATCTGCGTTTCAATGGCGATTGCCATGAAACTATATTGGCTGAGGCTGCCATTGGTTGAGCTAGTTCGTGTGGCACCAATGATGGCACACTGGAAAGCCATCTCTGGACTCAGATATTGTTGTTGCTGATTTAGCTTGTGGCGACATTATAGCCATGGACTTTGCATCTGTTATTGCTGCTGCTGCGTCCAGCTTGCGACGAATGTGATCTGGCCATGCGAATCCAGGCTGTGTCTAGTTTTTGACTGTTGCTTTTTAGACTGTTGCTGTTGTTGTTGTTATTGGACATTGATTGTCAGTTGTTCGTCTGTTATGGTCTCAATGTCTATAGTGGCCTCACTTCCACTGGTAATGTTGTGAAGTGAGACATTTGTGTTTAGATTTTTATTATTTGTTGCGGCTCTATTGTGTATTGGGCTTGTGCTTGTGTTTGCGCTTGTGCTTGCGCGGGTATTTGCAATTGCGCTTGCGCTTGCGCACATATTTATATTTGCTTGTAAGTTTACGTTTGTATTTGTGTGAGCTTTTGCAGCATCAGTCAAGTCAGTCAATTTATGTGTGTGTGTGTATGTGTTGTTTAGTTCTGCCTTCTCTGTCAGTGGCTGTGAGCGCGAGTTACCAACCCAACACCGCAAAACCCTTTTTCTTCCTCTACACCAACGCAGACTCAAGCGACGAGACAGCGTTCTTAGAATAATTTATATATGTACATAGATCTAAGAAAAGACACAAGAAATAAATCAGTAGAGAACTAACATTCAAACTGATGAGACGTTCTTCATTTCAAGACGGTTCTGCATATATGTATAACATACATATATGCACATACATACATATTCACATATATTTACATACATATATCGCCGCAAGGCAGCAAGTACATACACATGTACCGTATTACACCAGTAAACAGCTCCCACTGGTAATTGGCGCAGCCGGTTGGATTGGATCAACTCAGTATTGTTAAGTACAAAAAACTACGTAACTTTGAGGCATTTCGCAGGAATGTGATTTCATCATAATGTGGGGAGGCATTTCGCAGGAATATTATTTCATCATAATGTGAAGATTGCATCAGCCTTTATTTGAGATGCGATTGGCTGATGGTATTTTGTAGTTTGAAAAGTACCGTTGTAGCGCGGCGACAGCGTCGCGACGCTGTCGCTGAGCGTGGTTTGATGGTAGGCACAAAGAATAAGTGTGCGACGGAAGTCAGTTCTATGGTAGACTTCGGCCACCGAAACTCGCTGCGCGTGTAACAATAGAAAAATGGAACAATCTAATGACGCGTCTATATCAGAAGTGGGATCGGGCTCGGCACCTAACAACGAAGCTGAGCCATGGAAAGCTCTAATAGAGTTGCAAAATAAAAACTTAACAGAACTCGTAAAAACGTTTCAAGCAACGATTTCTCAAAAACAAATGAAAACGCGGTTGTTCTGCCAAAATTCAATGCAGATCTAGCTGGCGCCGATGCGTCGGCATGGTGCTCTACGGCAAACATTATTTTGGCAGAAAATGATATAAAAGGTAGTGCCCTTGTGACGGTGTTAAGTGCAGCAATGGAAGCAAAATCGTTCGTCTCTTGTTGTGGACCGTAATGACAGCAGCGCACTAGGTCACCGTCAAAAATCTGGATCTATAATCTGTTTCAAGTGGGGAGAGCGTGTCATATTTCAACACAATGTAGTAAACCCAAAATGGACAATAGCAAGGATACGCATTTTGTAAAGAGAGTGCAACTGTGCGGAGTTGTTGAGCCTAGAGGAGAGATGGTTCATCAAGGAATGACATTTGCTACAACGTTTGACTCGGGCGCAGAGTGCTCATTAATAAAACACCAGATAAGTACTAAGCTAGCTAGTAAAGGTTAAATAATGTTGTGAGGTTAGAGGGAATTGGCAATGGCAGCGTTTGTAGAAATTACAAATACTAACCAATGTAAATGTTAATAATTATCAAATTGAGATTTTGTTTCATGTTATAGACAATAATTATATGAAAAATGACATAATTATTGGTCGAGAAATATTGTCACCTGGATTTAATGTCATAATTTCACCAGGGAAATTTGAAATTGTTAAAACAAAAACTGTAATCATTGTGTTAACGAAGATAAATTTTATGACTTAGACACAGATCTTGTTGGTGAAGACTGTAATGAATTAAAAGTTTATTGAATAACTATTCAAAATATTTCATAAATGAGATTCCTTTGTCTAGAGTTAGTTCGGGAAAAATGAAAATTAAACTAAATGACCAAGAAAAATTGTCCAAAGGAGGCCATATAGGCTCAGTCCAAGTGAAAGGGAATTGGTTCGAAATAAGATTAGGAGCTATTGGAATGCAAAGTAATAAAGCCGAGTTGCTCCCCCTTCGCAAGCCCCATAATGCTGGTGAACAAAAAAGACGGCTCCCATCGCTTGTGTGGGATTACCGAGAATTAAATGGTAATACCGTTGCAGATAGATACCCTTTGCCCCTTATATCAGATCAGATAGCCAGGCTTCATGGGGCAAAATATTTCACATGCTCAGATATGGCAAGTGGATATTATCAGATCCCCATGCATGAAGACTCAGTAGAGTGTACAGCGTTCGTCACTCCAGACGGACAATATGAATTCTTAACAATGCCGTTTGGGCTTAAAAATTCGCCTTCAGTTTTTCAGCGTACAATGATACAAGCCCTTGGAGATCTTGCACATACGTTTGTGGTCGTTTATATGGACGACGTAATGGTAACGGCTTCAACGAAACTGATGCTTTAGAAAGATTACAGATTACTCTTGACTGTCTTACGTGTGCAGGATTTTCCTTTAATATAAAAAATGTTCTTTTCTTAAGTTAACAGTACAATATTTGGGATACGAAGTGAGTGCAGGTGAAATTCGTCCAAATCCGCAAAAATTGCCGCGTTAACTGCATTACCACCTCCTCAGTCGGTCCCAGCTTTAAGACAATTTATAGGGCTGGCATCTTATTTTCGGCAATTTATGCAAGGATTTTCTTGTTTTATGAAGCCTCTATATCTGTTGACCTCAGGGAAGAACGAGTTTGTTTGGGAACCAGAACATGAGCAAATAAGGAAGAGAGTTGTTTCGATACTTACACAGAAGCCAGTCTTGGTAATTTTCGACCCACAGTATCCGATCGAATTATATACCGGTGCAAGCAGAGCAAATGGGCAGGTTGAAATTTATTAACCGCAGTCGAAACTAGCAACAGGTCTTGGCAAGATGCCTTGGGAGAAATCCAGTTGGCCTTAAACAGTACGGTGAGTCGAGTGACAAAGGCAAGTCCCTTAGAATTATTTATTGGAAAAGTTGCTCGACCATTGGGGTTACTTCCACTCTGCGACATGGCTGATGAAATTGATTTGCCAGCAGTACGAGCTCAACCAATTCAAAATATTTCGGCTTCAGCAACATATAGCAAGACGCAATTTGATAAAAACAAAGCAAGAGTTGTGGAATGCAAAGTTGGCGATTTTGTATTATTAAAAATGAGGAAAGGCATCAAACAAAGCTTGACCCAAAGTTTAGAGGCCCTTTTGAAATAATTGAATTATTAGGAGGGAATAGGTATGTGCTGAGGTCATTGACGAACAATAGAAAATATAAATATGCTCATGATGATGTGCGAAAATGCCAGATGGTTATGTACCAGTTGAATATGAAACTGTTGAAAGAGACAGTAGTCAAAATATGGAAAATGAAACTGTTGAAAGAGACAGTAGTCAAAATATGGAAAATGAAACTGTTGAAAGAGACAGTAGTCAAAATATGGAAAATGAAACTGTTGAAAGAGACAGTAGTCAAAATATGGAAAATGAAACTGTTGAAAGAGAGAGTAGTCAAATATGGAAAATGAAACTGTTGAAAGAGACAGTAGTCAAAATATGGAAAATGAAACTGTTGAAAGAGACAGTAGTCAAAATGGGAGAATCAAACTGTAGGCAATACAGGTGCGTGAAGGGCTGGAAATGAAATGTAAGCACAAGTGCAAAACAGTTGTTTTGATCACGGCGTGTAGACCATAAGATATAATGTTTATAATTTGTTAAGTTAATGAAAATATTTGAATTATGTTAAAATAAAAGGTATGTTAAAAAAAAAAAAAAAAAATAGTGAATGAATTTGAATCGCAAAGTACATTCTGGAAGTATTGCACGAGGTCGTGTAATGGTCAGGATGGCCGTGTCGGCGCGGGCAGTTAGTGCTGCGTAACTTTGAGGCATTTCGCAGGAATGTGATTTCATCATAATGTGTGTGAGGCATTTCGCAGGAATATTATTTCATCATAATGTGAAGATTGCATCAGCCTTTATTTGAGATGCGATTGGCTGATGGTATTTTGTAGTTTTGAAAAGTACCGTTGTAGCGCGGCGACAGCGTCGCGACGCTGTCGCTGAGCGTGGTTCGATGGTAGGCACAAAAGAATAAGTGTGCGACGGAAGTCAGTTCTATGGTAGACTTCGGCCACCGAAACTCGCTGCGCGTGTAACAATAGAAAATGGAACAATCTAATGACGCGTCTATATATATATATATACATACATGTGTGGAAGTGTGTTTATATACATAAATATACACTACATAAACTGTGCAAGTACATACTGTGCAAGTAACCAAGCGATGGGGCGGAATCAATCGTTGATCATCGCTACCATCACATCTTGGCAAGCAACATACATACATACAAAAACAAACCTTGTGTTGTAGCCTGCAGAATTAAACGCTGATAACTGTAGGTTATTCACAAGAACATCTACATACACATGATGTGGTAGAGCGGAATCAATCGTTGATCATCGCTACTATCACAACATAGTCTATCAACATACATACATACATACAAAATCAAACCTTGTGTTGTAGCCTGCAGAATTAAACGCTGATAACTGTAGGTTATTCACAAGAACATCTACATACACGATGTGGTAGAGCGGAATCAATCGTTGATCATCGCTACTATCACAACATAGTCTATCAACATACATACATACATACAAAATCAAACCTTGTGTTGGGGCCTGCAGAATCAAACGTTGATAACTGTAGGTTATTCACAAGAACATCTACATACACATGATGTGGTAGAGCGGAATCAATCGTTGATCATCGCTACTATCACAACATAGTCTATCAACATACATACATCACAAAATCAAACCTTGTGTTGTGGCCTGCAGAATCAAACGCTGATAACTGTAGGTTATTCACAAGAACATCCACAACACATGATGTGGTGAAGCGGAATCAATCGTTGATCATCGCTACCAACACGACATACAAATGAAAAAAAAAAAAAAAAAAAAAAAATATGCGCAATTAGAAAATTATCAATAATTTCACAACTTTGTGAAACTTTCAACTACGCAGAAGTCATAAAACAACGTCGCCACTGTTCTCTGAGTCGATGTCAATTTTGCAGAACTCACAAGTGGACTCTGCGGATGATGCTACCAAGCCTTCAGTGTCCACGCCAGTGCCCTTCTTTTCGAAGCTGACCTAACGGCGTTTCTATTTTTGTTGTCGCTGACGATACTAAGAAGCCTACAATGCGTTGCCTCCCATCCTTTTTCACGACGCTGTCGTCGTTTACTCACCGCTGTAAAACCGCTATACCTGGCGCCATCGATCTGCTCCGCAAAGCTACAAAATTTGTAGCTTGTCGCAAACGACACTTCTCAAGAGTTCACTCACAGAATTGCAAAATCAGTCGAGATACTGATCTCAAAAAGACAAGACGTTACTCCAGTGCGAACACATACACAACATAAAACAAAAGTGTTTTAAGTCAATTATTAAAAACCCATACAACAATTTTGTTGAGAACATTTTAAACAGAAAGCAAACTCAAAATCAAAATTGTTCAACTTAAATATTTTATATTATAAAAACAATCAGTAAAATAAGTGAACCCTCGTTGATATCTGTATAAAAAAACAAGTAAGAAAACTCTAGTCGGGGGTCCCGACTGGGAGATACCCTAAACCCCGCGCTATCTGCTTTTTTTAAAATACTGCATAATTAGCATTTCATGAACGCACAGAAAACTAAATTCAATTCATTTTCAATTGTTTTGCAATAGCGCCATCTATGGTTCGATAGCATAGCGCCATCCATGTTTCGATTTATTGAACAGCTGATAATTAGCAAATCATAGCGCCATCTATTGAAACATGCACACTAAAACTTGCGGGTTTTAGAATTCGCTAGATGCACGCAGCTTAATGTATGTGTGTATGTACGTGTATTTGTTTTGTTTGTTTTGCGTTGTTGGCCACGTGTTTTTGGTTTCCAAATGTTTTGTTTAATAACTTCTGCGCGAATTAATGGATTTGAATGAAATTTTAGCTTATGTTCATCATATTTTATTACATTTATTCCATTTTTTAAAAATGTAAACCCATTCATTTGCTGGCTATAAGGCAACTTACCTCAATTTAAATATATGGGAAAGTTGGAGTCGGTATCCAAAATTAAACAAAATCAAAATTAGATAAAATAAATATAAACCTCATAAAAATTTGGGGACTCTAGCTATAAAGACGTTGGAGATATAATTTTTAAACTAACATTCGATAATGTTTTTAATCGATGTCATTAAAATTAAAATAGTTATCGACTTTTTTAACAAACTCGATCTTTTCGTGGTATTCACGGACCTACATAAAAAATTTCAAGGCTCTAGCTCTTATAGGTTCTGAGAACGACGCGTTCATACGTACGGACAGACAGGCGGACAGACGGACGGACGGACAGACGGACGGACGGACAGACGGACGGGGCTAAATCGTCTCGGCTTGTCTCCTGATAAAGAATATATATACTTTATAGGGTCTGCCGCCTCCTTCTCCTGTTACATTTTCAATGGGTTCGGGGTATAAAAAAAGCACAGCAACCCAATCACTCGACTCTCGTAAACATCTGAAAAAACAATAATAATAATATTTATATGCATGATTTCCTTTGCAAATTCCATTTTAAGTCATCAAATGCCTAAGAACACATTTGTAAGATCTATAGTTACGAGAAGTTTTTATAATACTAATAATAATAATAATAATACTAGGAAAATAAGCGAAGAACATATTTTCTGCAAATTCTACTAACATACCAAGGGACTCTGGCAACGCATCAGAATCATTGGCAACTACAATATCCACCCCAACCTGACGCCTACAAATAGCATAATGACTAATACCCGACAACATTAAACCCTACTGACATTTTAGTCTTTATTAAAGAATTACCTAACTTTGACGGAAACCCTAACTTACTACAAGACTTTATTACCAACATTGATGAAATAAGTACTTTGATTAAAGAAGTCGAAAATACACCGTACTACCTACTTCTACTAAGAGCTATCAGGAATAAAATTGTCGGTAGAGCCAGTGACGTTCTGAGACTGTTAAAGCAGAGCTTAACTGGAAAATATAAAGCTAATCTAACACAGCGTTATGGTTGCAAGAAAAGTGAAGCATGTTGATTCGTGACTTACAATCATTCTCGAAAACTTGTCCATTTTCAGCTTTTCTATAGTATTTTAAAAGTCAAAGCCCAATTGACAGCTCTGATACAAAAAGCCAAGATCCAGAAATCAAAACAAACCTTTACGATGACATTTGTTTGAATACATTTTTAGTAAGCCTCAAAGAACCACTTAAAACCCTAATAAAATCAAAAAATCCAAAAAATACAGAAGAAGCTTATAAACATTGCCGTATAGAAAAAATTTCTATAACCAAAACCAATCAACAACCATTACAAAAAAAAATAATCCATAAATCCAAAATAAGAAAAATGAAAAAAAAAACCAACCATTGACATATTTTCGTAAAACATGCTAGCAAAACCTCTCACTATTTCAGAACTACCGGGAAAAAAGTAAATACCAAAACAATTAAACGACTCAAGGATTCACTATCAAAAAGGGATCAAGATAAAGGATCACACACAACAACATATTCCCAGGTTATGGACATCTTTATGTGTTGAGTTGGTCTCGGAAGCCCTACCTCACAAATCACAACCAGAAGAACTACCAACTACGCTCAAACAAACAACTGAAACCAACGAATTTCAGTTGTTATGACCTTCCTTCACTTTGGGGAGGAGGAGTTACCAACCCAACACTGCACAACCTTTTCTTCCTCTTACACCAACGCAGACGCAGGACAGAAGCGTTCTTAGAATAATTTATATATGTACATAGATCTAAGAAAAGACATAAGAAATAAATCAGTAGATAACTGACATTCAAACTGATCAGACGTTCTTCATTTCAAGACGGTTCTGCATATATGTATAACATACATATATGCACATACATACATATTCACACATATGTTTACATACATATATCGCCGCAAGGCAGCAAAGTACATACACATGTACCGTATTACAGTAAACAGCTTCCACTGGTAATTCAAGCGCAAATCCAAATACCCGCGCAAGCACAAGCATTCAACAAGCCCAATACACACTAGAGCAGCAACAAATAATAAAAATCTAACACAAATGTCTCATCACAACATTACCATGAGTGAGAGCCCTACATAGACATTGAGACCATAACAGACGAACAACTGGCAATCAATGCCCAAAAACAGCAGTCTAAAAGGTCGCCAAAAACTAGACACAGCATGGATTCGCATGGCGCAGATCACATTCGTCGCAAGCGGGACGCAGCAGCAGCAATAACAGATGCAAAGTCCATGGCTATAATGTCGCCACATGCTAAATCAGCAACAACAATATCTGGAGTCCAGAGATGGCTTTCCAGTGGCCATCATTGGCCACACGAACTAGCTCAACCAATGGCAGCCTCAGAATATAGTTTCATGGCAATCGCCATTGAAACGCAGATGTGGCGAGATGGATGAGTCCGAGGAGGGTAAATTTTCTGATACGGACTACCCATTCAGAACGCCATAATTTAAAAGCGAATACGCTAGGAGGCTGTAGATGGGGGTTGGGCAGCGTCAACAGCAGCAGCAGCAGCAATACAACAACAACATCAACAACAGCAGCAGCAGCAGCAACAACAACAGCCAGAGCAAGAGCAGCAACAGCAGCCAGAGCAACAGCAACAACAACAACAACAGCAGCAAGAACAACAACTGCAAATACAACATTTAGTTATTTATATATATTTTTTTTATACCTGAACCCATTGAAAATGGGAAATCAGGGTATAATGGTTTTGTGAAAATGTATAACAAGCTTGATCAGGAGAAAAGCTGAGTCGATTTAGCCCTGTCCGTCTGTCCGTCCGTCTGTCCGTATGTATGAACGCGTCGTTCTCAGAAGATATAAGAGCTAGAGACTTTTGGAAGTTCGTGTATATCTCGATTCGATCGAGTTTGTTTCAAATATTCGATAGCTATCATCGTTTAAATGTTATCGAAAAAACCGATATCTTCATTTAGTTATAAAATTCTATTTAATTCATCTTCATAGTTAGAGTCTTCAAATTTTGCATTTAGTGTAATTTGGCCTTCTGCAAATTCGGTTTTTTTTAAAATTTTTTTTGGATGCCACGCCCTCAAATTGCCTTATCGCCTTAAATTGCTAAATCACGTATTTCAAGTACTAGAGACTGTGCTTTGGCACATACACACATATGAATGTCATGATCACGCCCAACAAATTTGATCAAAATCGTTGGTCTAGAAAAAGGTATTAAACATTTAATATCTCATTTTCGGCCTCCTGCAGCAGCAGCAGCAAGCTGATGACTCATAACGCACAGTTAGCAGATTGTGCTTGTGCGTGCGTCTGTGTGTGTTCTTGTGCGTGCGTCTGTGAGGTGTATGTATTGTTGCTACATATGTACATATAAAAGTAAGGGAGAATGTTAGCGGTTCGAATCGCAGTTCTTCGCAGGGTTCAGGGGATCTTCTTTGTGAACGGTCTCACCAGAGCACTTTACTTGTTTTTAAATTTATTTTATTTATATTTATTTTTTTGTCATTTTTTGCCGATTTTTCTGGACATCGTCATTTTCATCGCTGACTTTTCTGTTTTGGCCGGAAAGCCGCCTTTTGGGAAAGGGAGGGGCGGCTGCATGCAGCCTTAGGTAAGTGGTAAGTTTGGTTTACCCGTTTGTTAACATTATTTTAATTTTAATTTCTTTCAGCATATTGCAGGTGGCCGAATACCATGCCACTCTACTGCCCCGAGCGATCAGGCTGTTGCTGGCGAATCAATGGCGCCAGCTGCAAAAAGTATTAAACAGCTGGTCCATTTTCCCCTTTCCATACGGCTGAACATTACTATGTTCAGCTCGGAGAGCCTTCAGCATCTGATCGCTCGGTGCTGATTCTTTCGTGAATCTGGTGTCGGCCTCCATTATTGGCAGTCCTCAGCTGCTGGTGGAACTCAGCCAAATGCCCCCTCGGCAGGATTTCGGCTGCTTATTGGCGTCGCTGTTACTGATGCCAACTGTGGATCCGGCGCTTGTTGACGCCTATCCTTTCCAGTGCATCGCGAATTGCTGCTGGCAGATTGCTCGATGCTGCCCCAAATTCTTCGGATGTTGCTGTTCGTGGCCGATGCTCTCCTGGCCGAGGCTCGCTTGCGCTGCTTACGCTCCTTTTCAGCATTTCGAGTTCGGTCGAAGAGATCCTTTTTATATGGCTTATAAGACGTTTTCGTCCTATTAGCAGCAGCAGCTGCAGCACGAGCTCCCAGCTCGATCCTCGCCGGGGAAGGCTGTTGTTGTTGTTGCTGCTGTGTTTGCTCCCGTTGATGGCGGCCATTGTCTTGCTGCTGTGTTTGCTGCTGTGATGGCGGCCATTGTCTTGACCAGATGGTGCCTTTACTGGCGTTTTATGGTTGCCCCGCCAGCAATACGGCTATATGTTAGCTCATGCTTAGCCGGGCTGCAGTATTTATTTTTAGTTGTACTATTATTTTTATACCCAACCCATTGAAAATGGGAAATCAGGTATAATGTTTTGTTGAAATGTATGTAACGGGGAGAAGGAGGCAAGACCCCATAAGTATATATATTCTTGATCAGGAGACAAGCCGAGTCGATTTAGCCCTGTCCGTCTGTCCGTCCGTCTGTCCGTATGTATGAAGGGTCGTTCTCAGAACTAATAAGAGCTAGAGCCTTGAAATTTTTTATGTAAGTCCGTGAAAAAAGACGAAAAGATCGCGTTTGTTAAAAAGGCGTTTAAATATTTTAATTTTAATGTTATCGATTAAAAACATTATCGAATGTTCGTAATAAAATTATATCCCCCACGTCTTTATAGCTAGAGTCCCAAATTTTTATGTAAGGTTAATATTAATTTTATCTAATTTTGATTTTTTTTTAAATTTTTGGGATACCGACTCCAACTTTCCCCAAATATTTAAATTGAGGATAGTTGCATTTAAAGCCAGTAAATGAATGGATTTACATTTTTAAAAATTGGAAAAAATGTAATAAAATATGATGAACATAAGCTGAAAATTTCATTCAAATCCATTAATTCGCGCAGAAGTTATTAAACAAAACATTTGGCCAATCGGCCAAACACGTGGCCAGCAACGCAAAACAAATTGTTTTCCATACATGTGCACACATACACACATACACATTGAGTTGCGTGCATCTAGCAAATTCTCAAACCCGCAAGTTTTAGTGTACATTTTTCCCAATAGATGGCGCTATGATTTTAATTATCAGCTGTTCAATAAATCGAAACATGGATGCCGCTATTCTATCGAACCATAGATGGCGCTATTGGCTAAACAATTGAAAATGAATTGAATTTAGTTTTCTGTGCGTTTATACGAAATGCTAATTATGCAGTATTTTAAAAATGCAGGTAGAGCAGGGTTTAGGTATCCCCTAGTCGGACCCGACAGAGTTTTCTTACTTGTTTTATATATTTTTAACTAATGTATATTTATTTGCCATGTCGCCGCATGTCATCTGGATTTCTTTGGATGCCCTCATCATCATCGTTGGACATTTCCTGGATGGCGTCGGTGATCATTGGTCGGGTTTTTCCGCCTTGGGCAGCTGTATGGCAATTGCAGCGCAGCCTCAGGTAAGTGTGTTGTTTTAGTATTTTTATATATTTTTTAATATATATTTGTTTGCCATGTCGCCGTATGTCATTCTGGATTTCTTTGGATGCCCTCATCATCATCGTTGGACATTTCCTGATGGCGTCGGTGATCATTGGTTAGGAATAGTGCCGCCTTGAGCAGCTGTTTGGCGACTGCAGCGCAGCCTCAGGTAAGTGTAGTGTTTGTGTGGTTTTTGTTTAATTTTTACTAATAAGAATTTGTTTTGCATGTCGCCTTAAGTCAACCTGGATTTCTTTGGATGCCCTCATCATCATCGTTAGACATTTCCTGAATGGCGTCGGTGATCATTGGTCAGGATTTGTGCCGCCTTGGGCAGTTGTTTGGCGCCCTGCAGCGCAGCCTCAGGTAAGTGTAGTGTTTGTGTGGTTTTTGTTTAATTTTTACTAATAAGAATTTGTTTTGCATGTCGCCTTATGTCAACCGGGATTTCTTTGGATGCCCTCATCATCATCGTTAGACATTTCCTGAATGGCGTCGGTGATCATTGGTCAGGATTTGTGCCGCCTTGGGCAGCTGTTTGGCGACTGCAGCGCAGCCTCAGGAAAGGGTGTAGTGTTTGTGTGGTTTTTGTTTAATTTTTACGATAAGAATTTCCATGTCGCTTATTTCATCCTGGATTTTTTTGGATGTCTTTATCATCATCTTTGGACATTTCTGGATGGCGTCGGTGATCATAAGTCAGTTGTGGTCGCCTTGAGCAGTTGTTTGCTGGCTGCAGCGCAGCCTCAGGTAAGTATTTTGTTTGTGTTTATTTGTGTACATATATTAATTTATATTTATTTATTTTTTTTCATTGGCTATCATTATGGACTTTATTGTACATCAGGCGCATCATTGGGCACTCTGGGGCAGCGTCTGTGCCCATTGGTCAGGTGGTATGCAATTGAATTTATTATTTGCTAACATGTTATTAATGGATTGTTATGATTTGCAGGTGGATCGTCCGGCTCCACTACTGCTCCAGATGGCCAGGCTGTTGCTGGCGAATCAATGGAGCAGAAAGCAATTGAACAACTGTTCCATTTTCGCTCCATACGGCTGAACATGGTGACGTTCAGCTCGAGAGCCTTCAGCATCTGGTCATCGGGGGAATCCGGAGCCTGATGTTGGCCATCATCATTGGCAGCACGCAACTGCTGCTGAGGTTGGCCAATGTGCCACAGCAGGATTGCGATGATGGTGATGACGGCCATTAGCTTGGCCAGTAGATGCCTCAACTGGCGTTATGTGGTGATATCGTCACCACCTTACGACTAAACATTGGCTGATGCTAGCCGTGCTGGAGTGACGATTTCAATATTAGTTTTAGTTTTATTATTATTGTTGTTGTAAGAATTTGCCACATTCTTTAGATGTCCTAATTGATGTACTTTTGTTGCTTGTTTACAATAAAGTCCTTTGTGATTGCTTGTTTATGTTTATTTTTGTTATTTATTTGCGTCTGCCGCTGTTTCTGCCTCATCTGTTTCAGCTTTTTTGGCAGCCTTATACGACTGTAGTCTGACCTAGCCCCCTTTTGTAGGCAGGACAGCCCTTATAGCTGCTAATATGCTCGCCACAGCAATTAGCGCATTTCGGGGCTGCCTGCCTAGGTTTAGTGCAAGCTGTCGTAGCATGGTCATCTGCACATTTCATGCCTTTAAATTGGCGCTTACAGTAATTTTTTGTATGGCCAAATCCGCAGCGATTAAATTGGGGAGGGTCGACTGGTTTGGCTCGCCTCCTCGCCCCTCACTGCCTGTCCGCTTAGCTCGGTTAATTGCAGTATTTGCATGTGGCTGCCATCCAGTTTGGGTTGCAGCTCCACTTAAAAAAACGTTTACTGGCTTGCCAGTGAAACGCTTTTTTATGTTTTTATGGAGTTTGTCCAGTAGTGGCATTATTTGCGGCAAAGTGGCAGAAATACCATTGACACTTTGGCTTTAGTTTTAGTTTTGTTATTGTTGTTGTTGTTTAATTCTGACTGTTGCTCTGTGCTTGTTGTTGTTGCTGCTGCTGTTGTTGATGTTGTTGTTGTATATGCTGCGTTGCTGCGTGACGCTGCCTAACCCTCATCTGCAGCCTCCTAGCGTATTCGCTTTTAAATTATGGCGTTCTGAATGGGTAGTCCGTATCAAAAATTCACCCTCCTCGGACTGATCCATCTTGCCACATCTGCGTTTCAATGGCGATTGCCATGAAACTATATTGGCTGAGGCTGCCATTGGTTGAGTTTGTTGTGGCCCCAAAGATGGCACACTGAACATCTCTGGACTCCAGATATTGTTGTTGCTAATTTATCTTGTGCAATTATAGCCATGGACTTTGCATCTGTTATTGCTGCTGCGTCCAGCTTGCGACGAATGTGATCTGCGCCATGCGAATCCAGGCTTTGTCTAGTTTTTGGGGGCCCTTTTTAGATGCGTTGTTGTTGTTGTTGGGCATTGATTGTCAGTTGTTCGTCTGTTATGGTCTCAATCTCTATAGTGGCTCACTTCCACTGGTAATGTTGTGAAGTGAGACATTTGTGTTTAGATTTTTATTATTTGTTGCTGCTCTAGTGTGTATTGGGCTTGTGTGGCTTGTGCTTGCGCTTGTGCTTGCGCGGGTATTTGAATTGCGCTTGCGCACATATTTGTATTTGCTTGTAACAAAGTTGTATTTGTGTGAGCTATTGCAGCATCAGTCAGTCAGTCGAATTTATTGTGTGTGTGTATGTGTTGTTTAGTTTTTGCCTTCTTTCAGGGCTGTGCGGGGCGCGCTCTTCGGCTTCATTCGTTGCAGGTAAGTATTGTTCGTGTTAATGTTTGTGTTTGTGTGTATTTGTGTCTGTGCTTGGCGTGCGCGCTCTCTTAAACCCTAGCTGAGCGAGCATGTTTTGTTGGTGTTACAAGCACTGCTTGTGGTGTTGTTTTTAGGCTTTTTTTTGGACTTTCTTTGGGGCGGAGAACTGACGCACTTTTGGCGCCGTTTTTCTGGCGCCTTCTTGGGCCCCCAAATTGGCCTATCCAAGGAGAATATCTCCTCCAACAATGCCATGCTGGCTTCATCGGCCGTTTCGTTAAAGAACGATGAGTTGGGCGCATCTGAATCTGTCGGGGGACAGTACAGACACGATACACTCACCGTTTCTAGTGTCTCAATTTCTGCCGCTGCCGCTGATTGTCGGCGGCTCCTCTGTCCAGCTGGCTGCTCATACCGAGTAGCATCTCCATGGAGTCGTCGGGTTGTAATTGGCTTGTCATCTCTTTAATTCGTTGAATTCGTTGCCTTCTTTTATGCAGCGAACTTTATTTGCAGTCACTTGTGGTTAACAACTTTATGCACTTTATGACTTGCTTGCTTCAATTGTTAATTAATTTGATTTTCACTTGTTCAATTTCCCATTTTTAGTAAATAACAAGATTTTTTAATAGCTTTAAGTTTTAAACCACTTTATTTTAATTTTCAAGATTTTTTTCTCTCGTGTGTATGTTATGAGGCCTGTCAGCGGGGCTCACGGTTGATTGCGGCGGCGGGTATAGCGGCGGTGTGAACGGTAACAATAACAGTGACTTAATTACTAACAATAAGTAAACTTAACTAAATTTTTTTCTACATTAATATATATAATAATTTTTTTCTTTTGCAGCTATTTTAGGACTTGGTGTGGGGAATCGGCGGCTCTCATGGTGCATGGGCCTCCTGCCAGCTAGCTTCATGCACACACACATACACATCCACATGCGTAGGCGGCAGCGTTCTATACTCGGGTAATATTTGTCAGGTTATGTTTATATTATTTTTTCTTCTTTCTTTTAATTGCTGGGCATCTGGAGGACTTCACTGGAGCATCTTGCGGCCATATCGTAGTCGCCCCTTGGTCAGGGCAGGCACCTCCGGGGAGTAGCTGTGTAAAGGTAAGTGTATGTATTATTAATGTGTGTTCATATACTAATGTATATAAATTTTCATTGGCGTCGCCGGTCTTCGTGGTCATCGTTGGACGTCTTCATCATCATCGTAAGACATCTCTGACGACGCCGGTGGTTTTTGGTGAGTTTTTGGTGCTGCCTTGGGCAGTTGTATGGCTGCAGCGCAGCCTCAGGTAAGTGTAGTGTTTGTGGGGGTTTTTGTTTAATTTTACTAATTTGTATTTGTTTTCCATGTCGCCGTATTTCACCCTGGACTATTTTGGATGCCTTCATCATCATCGTTGGACATTTCCGGGATGGCGTCCGTGATCATTGGTCAGTTGTGGTGCCGCCTTGAGCGGTTGTTTTGGCTGCAGCGACCTAGGTAAGTACGTTGTTTGAGTTTTTTTTTTAATATATATTTTTACTAATATATATTTGTTTGCCATGTCGCCGCATGTCATCCGGGACTATTTTGGATGCCTTCATCATCATCGCTGGACGTCTCCTGGATGGCGTCGGTGATCATTGGTCAGATTTGTGCCGCCTTGGGCGGCTGTATAGCTGATGGAGCGCCCCCCAGGTGAGTGGTTCGTATAGACTTATTGTATATTCTAATGTATATTTATGTTCTATATAATCACAGGTGAGTATGTATGTGGCTTGCACTCTATTGCTCTGTCTCCGTGTCCTCATCCAGAGATATTTCAGGTTAATTCTGAGGCTTTCTGGCCTTTCGTCTAGTATCGCCTCTTGGGAGATTGGTGGTGGTTGAGTAGCGGTCCAGTCATGCGCATTGTAAGTAGTGTTTGAGGTGTGTCTGGTGGCGGAGCTGGTGACAGTGTTGGTGTGGTAGAATCTTGTATTTCTATTGTTCCAGCACTGCTCCTGGTGTCGCTAGGTCGGTGGTCGCAGCAGGTGACAGTGATGACGATATTTGAATTATTGCCATTGCTGATGTCGATATCTGTGAGTTTTCCTGTTCCCCGTCATAGTCAGGAATAATTGCCTTCTTGACGCTTAGTGGCGGGCCCTTTGGACTATTGCAAAGTCCTCGGTCTGGAGAGTCCTCCAGTTGTGTAGGCCCTATTTAGAAGAACATTTGCATGAGGCTGAGCCTGTTTGGATGCTCAGGTCCTCGCTCTCGTTCACGTTTTGCCCGTAGTTCGACTTGTCTAATTGCTTCTCTTCTTTCCACATCTTCTGCTTCGAGGCGTAGTAATGTCGGCAGATGGTTTGAGTTGTTGATCCATTCAGATTGTGCGTTTGCCGTCTGTGGGGGGCGGATGTGTTATGCAGTTGAGCCATATATCGTGGCCAGTGCATTTTCGTGGAACATATGGGTCAAACATCAGTCCGCGTGCTTCGTGGTTGGTGGTTTCAAAGAGTTAGCGAAGCGACTGCTTGCCAGTTCGAAAACTTCCTCAACCGTTTTAAGACCATATTTGCTGTCAAGAGTGGCATTGCGAGTGTACCATGAGGCACTCAGGGCATCTCTATTTATTTTTTTTTTCGCATTTTTTACTCGCATAATATGGGTTGCAGCTGTCAGGAGCCCCAGACTGGTAGTGTATTGCCAGATTGGCATGATTAGTTGCTTTATGATCGTTGCCTTGCAGTTTTTTGCCAGTTGGCTGTTGCGTCCGATTAGCCATTCCAGCTTAACATCCTTAAGAGGTTATGTGCTGCTTCATATTGACTTTGCAATCCAATATGACGCCCAAGTATGTGTGTGAGGGTTTATGTGCTATAGATTGTGCCAAAGATTTTAGGTGTTATTTCCATTGCTCGTCTGTCAATGTGAACAGGACGTGGCTAGTTTTTTTGATGTGTTAAGGTTTATAGCCCATTTCTTTGCCCATTTTTCGAATTTGCTCAGGTAGTCATTTTTTCCCGTTAATTTCGTTATATAATTGTTTGCTGCGATTATGACAGTGTCGTCAGCAAATGTTGATAGCAGCATTTGCTTGTGAAGTATATGTTGTTGGCTGTGATTGTCATTTTTGGTTGGGGGAGGGGTTGGCATATCGGATGCAAAAATTGTGTGGAGGATTGGTCCCAGTACGCTTCCTTGTGGGACGCCAGCAGTATTTTACCAGTCATAACGTGGTGTCATTACACTTGACAGCAAATGTCCTTCCTTTGATGTAGCTTTCAAGATGTTATATAGTTGAGTGGCAGCAGCTTGCATAATTTGAGAAGTAGGCCTTCATGCCATACTCTATCAAATGCTTCAGAAAATCTATGAATACTCCCGAGCAGAATTGTTTTTTTTCCTAGGCACGCAGGTATGAATTGGGTCACTTGTCCAGTTGCTGATCGGTGCCGTTTCTCGTCTGAATCCAAATTGATGGGATGGACAGCTTTTTCAAACTCTTTAACTGCAAATAACCTCGGCAGCAGCAATTTTTAAAGAGTTTGGCCAGTCCGGAGATTAGGCTGTTTGGGCGGTAGGACTTGAGGTCCGAGTAGGATTTGCCAGGCTTGAGGATCAGCGTTATTACTGCATGTTTCCATGTGCTGGGGAAACGGGGCCCGTTCTGAGCATTGAATTATATATTAGAGGAGGTATAGTAGCCCTTTTGTGGCAGTATTTTATCAATCGGTTGTCGATTTTGTCATCCCAGGAGCCTTGGTTGTTTCAAGCGCTGTAATGGCAGATTTTAGCTCTTCTATTGTTATTGGGCTAATTGGTCGCGGTTGGTGTTGTTGAGCTTGTTGTTGTTTTGCGTTTGCTACTTTTCAGCTGACTTAGTTCATCGATTATGATTGTTCGGTCCTCTATTGTGTTGGCAACGCGGGTGCGAATCTTGACTCGAAGTGGCAAGCGCTTCAGCCTTTTCAGCCGTTGTTCGAGTCCATTTGATCTGTACGTCTTCTGGGTAAGATGGTGATATGACCTGCTGGCGTACAGGATTATTTGGCTGTGGCTGTGCCTTAATCCTTTTGGTTAGGCGCCATAATTTGTTTATGCTGTAAGGGTCTTTGGTCAATGCCTTCGAATAATTTGTTTATATTTTGCCTCTTTAGTTTCTGTAGGCTTTTTTTGAGCCTATTCTGGCCGCTCTGATTGTGACCTTGCCTCCGGGGTGCGGGGGGCGTTTTAGGATTATTTTACATCGTTGTGTCCATTCAAGCAAGGATTTAGTAGCATTGTCCAATACTGGTACCGGGGGACGCCAGCGGTGAGGTTGTCGGTTTGCGTTGCCCATTGTTTGTCTGGCCGCCTCTTGGGTGTTCCCAAGAAAAACATTTATAGCATCGTCAATGTCATCTTTGGATACTATGTCCGTGTTCAGATGGATTTAGCTCCCAAGGCGTCCTGGAATTGCCTTGTCTTATTCTCTGGTATCCTTAGTGAGGGTGGGCCACCGCCTGGTCGCTCTGGGCCCCTGGAATCGGCCAGTATGGAGATCTATGCGTAGTGGTAGATGGTCCGAATCTAGTTCTGTTGTGGATCGTATATTCAGACGTATGCTATTCATGCTACCATATACGGCAAAGTCAATAGCCGATGGTTGCTTTGTCTATCGTAGGGGTAATGGGTGGCTCCCAGTTGCCAGCACATTGTAGCGTCTGTGTGACTGGATTGAGCTCAAAAGAGCTTTGCCTCTTTGGCAAGTGCGTGTTTTCCCCACCACGAGTGCTTGCGTTCCAGTCACCGCAGAGTAGGAAGTCGGAAGTAGGACTTAGTAGTGTTTGAAAGTGGCTCTTAGTCCACTCGTAGGTTGGTGGCAATATATCGGAGCCACAACTACTACATCTTCTGGTTTGTCTTTTGTATGTAGCAGCGCAACTGAGAACTTTGAACATATGGCGTTCTGATGGTTTGAGAGCAGCATGTCTGACGTCGGCTTTGACGAGAGAGCATCCTCCACTCATGTATGAGCTGGGGTTAGTGGCAGCATATGCTGTATAGCCGGGAATGTTGATGATATCGGAATTTTGGGGAATCTTCGTCTCAGCTATTAGCATTATTTGTATGCCTTCCCTTTTCATAAACAATTCCAATTTAGTTATTTTGTTGGCACTCCACACGCGTTCCAGAAGGCAATTTTTTATGCGATGCCATTCTTGGAGTTGTGTGTGCGCTTGGATGGCAGCCCATGCTGATGGTGGTGCTGTTGTCGTTGTGACTGGTGGTTGGGGATGAGTTATCTATTTCCTGTCTATACATTATTGTGTTCATTTGTTTTTGTGTTTTTTTAGATCGCTGTGCTGTTGCGCTTATGTTGCTGTTGTTGGCCTATTTGGGGGATCAACTGCATGAAGACTGAAGCAGTTGCTCCATTTTTGTCTGCATTCTGCTGAACATGTCCATGTTCAATTTAATGGCTTGGTGCAACGACTCTGGAGCTGGGCCCGTAGTTGGCGACCAGTGCTTGCCAGAGGATGCCTCGTCACGCAGCTGCTGGTTTAGTTTAGCCAGGCGATTTGCTGCTGGACCCTGGTCTCCAATTGTTGCTTTGCTGCTGCATCCGTTGTTGTTGCTAGAGATGCTGTTAACGGTGTTGCTGGAGTTGCCTTTTTTGGGCCCTTGTCGCCCACATTTGGATTGGTGGCTGCTATACTCTTGATTGCGAGATGGCCTTTTTTAGATGTTTACCATTGGAGCATGGTTTCTACCTGTGATGGAGGCTGATGCAGCTCTTGCTCTGGGTTGTTGTTGGGGGTCGCTGATGCGACGGGTTCTGTTGTTGGTGTTGGCCATCTTTGGCATCACCATTCTTTGTTGGTGACTTAAGACTGACGTTGCCTCGCACCACACTGCTATATGTTAGCTGACGATCGACCAAGCTGGTGTGAGGGGTGCCTAGGGGAACTCTCTGCATCGAATTAGTGTAGGTTTGTTTTTATACCCTGAACCCATTGAAAAAGGGAAATCAGGATAAATGTTTTTTTTGAAATGTATGTAACAGGCAGAAGGAGGCGTGGCAGACCCCATAAAGTTTTATATTCTGATCAGGAGACAAGCCGAGTCGATTTAGCCCTGTCCGTCTGTCCGTCCGTCTGTCCATCTGTCTGTCCGTATGTATGAACGCGTCGTTCTCAGAACCTATAAGAGCTAGAGACTTGAAATTTTTATGTAGGTCCGTGAGTAGCACGAAAAAAATCGAGTTTGTTAAAAAAAGTCGATAACTATTTTAGTTTTAATGTTATCGATTAAATACATTATCGACTGTTAGTAATAAAATTATATCTCCCAGCCTTTATAGCTAGAGTCCCCAATTTTTTTAAAATTTTATATTTATTTTATCTAATTTGGTTTTTGTTCAATTTTGGGTACTAGTTCAAACTTTCCCCAATATTTAAATTGAGGTTGGTTGCACTTAAAGCCAATAAATCAATGGGTTTACATTTTTAAAAAATTTGGAAAAAATAATATAATATAATGAACATAAGCTGAAAATTCATTCAAATCCATTAATTCGCGCAGAAGTTAAACAAAACATTTGGCCAATCGGCCAAACACGTGACCAGCAGCGCAAAACAAATTGTTTTCCTACACATGTGCACACATACACACATACACATTAAGCTGCGTGCATGTAGCGAATTCTAACATATTTCCAGTACATATTTCCAATAGATGGCGCCATGATTTTCGAATTATCAGCTGTTCAATTGAATCGAAACATGGATGGCACTATTCTATCGAACCATATATGGCGCTATTGGCTAAACAATTGAAAATGAATTGAATTTAGTTTTCTGTGCGTTTATACGAAATGCTAATTATGCAGTATTTTTAAAACGCAGATAGCGCGGGGGGTTTTGGTATCTCCTAGTCGGGACCCCCGACTAGAGTTTTCTTGCTTGTTTTTATTATTTTTTTTTATTTTTCATATTGTCGCCGATCTTTCTGGGCATCGTCATATTCATCGCTGGACTTTTTCTTGGGCATCTTCCTTGGCCCTTGGTCAAATGCTGCTCCGGTTTGGGCAGCTGAGTTCCGGCTGCAGTGCAGCTCAGGGAAGTGGTGTTTGTGTTAGCCGTTTGTTTACATTATTTTAATTTTAATTTCTTTCAGCATATTGCAGGTGGCCGAATACCAGGCCACTCTACTGCCCCGAGCGATCAGGCTGTTGCTGGCGAATCAATGGCGCCAGCTGCAAAAAAGTATTAAACAGCTGGTCCATTTTCGCCTCCATACGGCTGAACATTACTATTTTCAGCTCGAGAGCCTTCAGCATCTGGTCGCTCGGTGCTGATTCGTCTTCGTGGATCTGGTGTCGGCCTCCATTGTTGGCAGTCCTCAGCTGCTGCTGGGAAATCAGCCAAATGCCTCTCGGCAGGATTTCGGCTGCATATTGGCGTCGCTGTTACTGATGCCAATTTTGGATCCGGCGCTTGTTGACGCCTATCCTCTTTCCAGTGCATCGCGAATTGCTGCTGGCAGATTGCTCGATGCTGCGCCAATTCTTCATGGATGTTGCTGTTCGTGGCCGATGCTCTCCTGGCCGAGGCTCGCTTGCGCTGGGGCTTACGCTCCTTTCCAGCATTTCGAGTTCGGTCGAAGAGGGCCATTTTTTATGGCTTATAAGACGTTTTCGTCCTATTAGCAGCAGCAGCTTCACACGAGCTAGGGGGCTCGATCCTCGCCGAGGAAGTCTGTTGTTTGCTGCCGCTGTGTTTGTTTCTGATGGCGGCCATTGTCTTGCTGCTGTGTTTGCTGCTGTTTATGGCGGCCATTGTCTTGACCAGATGGTGCCTTTACTGGCGTTTATGGTTGCTCGCCACGCACTACGGCTATATGTTAGCTCATGCTTAGCCGGGCTGCAGTGTATTTATTTTTAGTTGTACTATTATTTTTATACCCTGAACCCATTGAAAATGGGAAATCAGGTATAATGTTTTGTTGAAATGTATGTAACAGGGAGAAGGAGGCGGGCAGACCCCATAAAGTATATATATTCTTGATCAGGGGGACACGCCGAGTCGATTTAGCCCTGTCCGTCTGTCCGTCCGTCTGTCAGAACTAATAAGAGCTAGAGCCTTGAAATTTTTTATGTGGTCCGTGAATAGCACGAAAAGATCGAGTTTGTTAAAAAGGCGATTACTATTTTAATTTTAATGTTATCGATTAAAAACATTATCGAATGTCGTAATAAAATTATATCTCCCACGTCTTTATAGCTAGAGTCCCAAATTTTTTTGTAAGGTTAATATTAATTTTATCTAATTTTGATTTTTGTTTAATTTTTGGGTACCGACTTTCCCAAATATTTAAATTGAGGATATTGCACTTAAAGCCAGTAAAAGAATGGATTTACATTTTTAAAAATTGGAAAAAATGTAATAAAATATGATGAACATAAGTGAAAATTTCATTCAAATCCATTCGCGCAGAAGTTATCAAAGAAAACATTTGGTCAATCGGCCAAACACGTGCGCAACGCAAAGCAAATTGTTTTCCCATACATGTCACACATACACACATACACATTGAGTTTCGTGCATCTAGCAAATTCTCAAACCCGCAAGTTTTTAGGTACATGTTTCCCAAAAGATGGCGCTTTTGATTTGCTAAATATCAGATGTTCAATAAATCGAACATGGATGGCACTATTCTATCGAACCATAGATGGCGCTATTGGCTAAACAATTGAAAATGAATTGAATTTAGTTTTCTTTGGTTTATACGAAATGCTAATTATGCAGTATTTTAAAAAATGCAGGTAGAGCAGGGGTTTTGAGTATCTCCTAGTCGGGACCCCGACTAGAGTTTTCTTACTTGTTTTTATATTATTATTTTATTTGTAATGTTTGCAGCAATTGAAATTACAGCTAACTTAATTTTTTTAAAGCACTGGCTGCTGGGGCCTTTGGTTGTTTACAAATTTTCATACTTATATTTATATATTTATATTAAGTTGTACATTTTACTATTATTGAGGAACTTTATTATCTTATGTATATTTTCTTTGAGGGGTTAGCAAGTATAGACATGGGACAGTTGTTTTGGAAGATTAGGGTTTTAAGGTGTGATGTAGCGGACAGTTGAATATGTGTTGATGGTGAGGTCTGTGGGGTAGCAGTTTGGGGATGGAAGGATTTTGTCGGGATTTAGATGAATTTGTTTTGAAAATAGTGTGTGTCCAAGTCTGAGTCGTATTATTTTAGTTTGATTCTACGTTAATAGTTTTTTGGGTTTAAAAATTTTTGTGAAGCTATTTGCGTTTATTAAATTTGTGTTTATTTGTTTGTACCAACTGTTGAAGTGTTGATATTGTTTTTAGTTTTTGTGAAAGTATGTTTTTATGGCTTTGTTGATATCTGTTGTGTTAAGTTGGGGGTGTAGTGAAGTGGCATTCTTAATGTTGTTTTGGCAGACTGTCGGCTAGCTCATTTCCTTCAATGCCAGAGTGACTGGGTATCCAGAGGAGCTTTATTTTTGGGGCAGATTTTGTTAGTAGGGTTCTATGGTTATAGGGTATAGATTGTTGTTGTTAATGTTGGGTATGGATTTAATGGATGAGAGTGAGTCGGAGCAGATTATGTAGTTTCCCTCTTCTTTTTTTGGGTTAACTCTATTAGAAGGATGGCTATGGTTTCGGCGGATAGGATAGATGAGTAATGGGTAGGATGCATCTTTGTAGGACTTCGACCTCTGTTGTGATGGCAAAGGTGGTGTGTTGTTTTGAAGGGAGCCGTCTGTATATATGAATGTGTGGTTTTTGTATTTGTCTTTGAGTTCGAGAAATTGTTGTCTGTATGCGATTGGTGGTGTGTTTGCTTTTTCTACATTTTTTTTGCGTGGTGTCGATTAAGGAAGGGGAAAAGACCATTGAGGAGTAATTTTTTTTTTAGGGGAGTGAGGTAGGGACATTGTACTCTTTGCATGATGTTATTATTTTTTCAAGTGTTGATGTTAATTTGCCTTTTTTTGGGAGCAATTTCGTTAATGTGTTTGTGAGTTGTGGTTCGTGCTGTGTAATAGTGTTTTTTTATGCTTTGGTTGTAATAAAGTCTTTTTTGTTCTATTGTGGGATGTTTGCTTCGAAGAGCAAGTTGGGATAGGGGTTGAGCGGAGTGCTCCGAGTGATTTTACGGATTGCGGCTTGAATACGGTTTTTAGTTTATTGAGGATTGATTTAGGGCGTATCCATAGATAAAGATGCATAGTCTATTTTTGCTATAATTTTTGATTTTGCTACGTTTATCAGGGTGTATGAGTTGCATTGAATTTAGGCTTGCTAGGCATTTAATAACATTAAGTTTTTATTTAGGGCTGGTAGGATTTTTTTTATGTGTGAGTCCCACCTGTATTTATTGTTTATTGTTAGTCCTAGGATTTTTAGATTGCGGACTGAAGGGATGGGGGTGTTGTTGCAGGATATGGTGCAGGTGCAGTTGTGCTTACGGCAGATATGGGGGGTGTTGGCATTTTTTTAATGGAGAGTATGTTCCGAATATGAACACCACTCGTGAATTTTATAAAAGAGGCTGTCCAAGTTATATTTTTTTATTTTTTTATTGTTAAGAGGGATTATTAGGAAAAGTCGTCAGCGTAAGCGCTGAAGTGTATTTCTTTGGAGGGATATGATGTTGGGGAGTTTATTGTATGCAATAATGAAGAGGATAACTGATATTGGGGAACCTTGGGGATGCCATTGTGTAGTGGATATGGGGAGCTTATTGTATTTTTTATTTTTATTTTTATTTTACGGTTGGGCATGAAATTTTTTATGAAATTTAGAATTTTTGGGCCGATTTTCCATTTGATTAATTCCAATATTGAGTGCACACCAACTCTGTCGAAGGCCTTTGGAGTCAAGGGCAATGACGGAGGTGTGCTTTTTTGTTTTTAGCGATCTGGTTATCAGGTAACGGCATGAGCAGACCGTCTGAAACCGATTTTCCGCGCTTGAAACCTGTTTGGTTGGGGTGAAGAATGTTGTTTTCCGTTGCAAACCACCATAGGCGCTTCGCAATTATTTTTTCCAGCGTTTTGGATAAGCAGCAATTGAGGAAATTGGTCTGTAGCTATTAAGTAATGTTTTATTTGTGTTGGGCTTAAGGACAGGAATGACTAGGCTGGTTTTGTAGGATTGGGGATGAAGCTATTTAATATTGAGTTGGTTAGGTTGGTGATTCTATTTTTCAATGTGGGAGGTGTTTTTGATCATTGGTGGGGTATTCGGTTAAGACCAGGTGTTGTCTTATGAGTGCAATGCTGATAGCCACTCCATTTGACTAATGTTGATTCGATTTGCTTGTGCCGTCGAACTGGGTATATAGTCAGGGGTTTGTCTGCGTATTTGTTTGTAGTGTATGTTTGGGTAAAGTTGTTGTCATCAGATTGGTTGACAGTGTTGCCCAAAGAGATGGGCTATGTGAGTAGTATCTGTCGTGGACAAGTTGTTGGTTGGGTCTGTAATGCAGTGTATGTTTTTACTTGGGTTTAAATCCGCAGAGAGTCGGATGTTTGCCCAGATTTTTTTCTGAAGGGGTATTGGGTTCTATTGCAGAGGGAAATCATTAGTGCTTGTTTTTTTTTTTTTTTGTAGCTCTTTCGAAGAGTGCATTTGCACGTTTGTAGGTTATTAGATTGTCAGTGTTGTTGTTGTGTTTAAAATTTTTCCATGTTTTAAATTTATTTACTCTCAGTTCATTTAGAGTCTTATTCCCACCAGGGTGTTTTGTTGTTGTGGTGTGGGGGCGTTTGTGGTATGCTGTGATGGGCGGCTTGTAGGATTATTTTGTTAATTATTGCATTCTTTATTGATGTTACTGCTTTTGGGAAAGCGTTCATTTATGTCGTTGGTTAATTTTGTGAAAAAGAGGCCAGTTGGCATCTTTTATTTTGAACAGGGACGGGGGAAGTTTATTCTTTGAGGTTGTGGGAATAGAGAAATAAGGATTGGGAAAATGATCGCTTTCCCTGAAGGTCGTCAATTATTTTCCAATTTGTGAAGGGGTGAGTTGGGGCGAGCATAAGGATATGTCTATGTGGGTGAATGTATTGTGTGTGGAAAAGGTGTTGGGGAGCCGTCATTGAGTATATTTAGTTGGCAGTTTGAGGAATTTGGCTAGGATTTTGCCCCTCTTTTGTTGTCACCGGTGATCCCCAGTTGCTATGTGGCTGTTGAAATCACCTAGTATGATTTGATTCGTATTGTTGTTTTTGTCTTTCAAATTGTTCACTTAGGTCTTAGTTGAAAATTTTGTTGGGGGGATGTATGTTGAAAAAAATTGATTTTCATTTTGGAGAGGATTTCTATTTGAGAGTTTCGAAGGCTGGTGTTGGTTGGTTGGGTTAATTTCTGGTGCTGTAGGGAATTGTGAATTAGTATGGCTACGCCTCCAAATCGGTTGGGGCCTGTATTTTTGAAATTTGGGAATTTATTGGGACGGGGAAAAGGGTTGTTTTTTAATAGTGGTTTCTTGGATACATATGACTTGTGGTGAGTATTTTTAATTATAATTTAAAAATTCATTGTAGTTGTTTGTATATCCTTTCATTCATTGTATGATTTTTAGCATTGCTAAAAATTTTTTGGGGTATTAGATTGATTGTTTGTTTTGTTATAAGTTAAATTTAAAGGTGAGTATATAGTTTGGGTGAGAATAAAATTAGTTTCTTTTTTTTTTTTTAGATGGATTCCCGTCGCTGTTGTTTATATGTTGGTTCTTGCTTGGGACTTTTGTTTTTGATTTTGTTTTAGAGGGCTTAATTAGTAGTTAAGGGGTTAGATTTATCTTTAGGAAATATTTTTACTTTTAGATCTTCAGTGTGTTGTGATGTATAGCATTTGTTTCCGATGGAGGAAGAGTAACCGTCTGTTTCATGGCTTCTGTAAATGAATTCTGCTGTTGTTGTTTTCTTTGTTGCTTTTGTGGATGTTGTTTCGGTTGATCGTGCTGAGATTGATTGTACTGTAGACAATTGGGGTTCGGTGTTGTAACTGTAGGTGGAGGGTTTCTGGTTGCAGTGTGCTGCTTTTTGTTGTGCGTGTTTGGGGCTTGAATGATTTTGTGTTGGTGTGGTTTGTGTGTGTGTTGGGTGTGTGTTAGTGTGTGCGTTAGTGTGTGTTTTTTTTTTTTTTATATTCATTTTATTGCTCTTAAAAATAAATACATAAAAATTAGTATAAAATAACGCTCGATGTTTGCGGGACTGCCGTAAAGCATTGCTTCGCAAGCATTTTGCGCTATTTTAAACATTAGTTAGCTGTTATTGTCGGTTGCTCAACTCTGCGAGCTCCACCATTATTAGAGCAGCGAAGGAACTGATTTGGTTCCAAGCTGCCTCAGACTCCAGCATGAACGCAACCACGTTGTCCCGTCTGGGTAGAGCGGCCCGCTGAGCCTCGAGGGCACCTCTCCTCGTCGAAGCGTCCACACTCGAAGATTGCGTGGTTAGCGTCTTCCACTACCCTTGTCCACACCAGTTACACTCATCTGAGTCGTCGTGGCCAAACCGCCAAATAGCTGCGGAAGCATCCGTGTCCAGAGAGAATCTGTGAAAGATAGAAATTAATCTCGCCATGCTTACGATTGACCCAGGTTCAAGCTGCGGTATGAGCGAGTGCGTCCATCGTCCTTTCGTCGAGGTGTCCCATTTCTCTGCCATCGTGAAATGCTATTCGCCCTGGGTGCATTACGCGGCCGCGACAGGTTCGTTTGTACTGCGCTCCACGACTTCGGCGACCAGATCCTCCAGTGGAAGCATTCCGGCTATGACAAGCGCAGCGTCGTCTGAGACTGTCGGAATGAACAGCTGACTCGGATTGCGCTTAATCTATAGGTGGGAATACCTCACTTTTAGCTGGGAGTGGCCATTGCTCTTGACCAGATTGGCGCTGCGTAAAGGATGATGGACCTCAAGACGCTCATAAGAAGAAGGCGTCGTTGTTGCTTTGGTCCCTTGTGTTCAGCATGATTCGGGAGAGTGCTCACACGAATCGGCTGCTTTTTATGCACGTATTCCAAGTGCTCACGGAAGGTCAACCTGGTGTCAATCATGACTCCAAGATACTTAATCGCCCTCTTTGACGCAATGCTGATGTTGCCAATCTTTATATGGGCCGTTTCCCTTTCTTGCGACTGCTGACTAGGACGACCTCCGTTTTGTGGGCCGCTAGGTCAAGTCCGGCTTCTGTCAACCAGTCTCGAATGTGGGTGATACTTGCGCTGCACATATCCTCAGTATCTTTCAGCCCTTTCCTATGGCGACGACGGCGACATCATCAGCAAAGCCAATGGTGTGCGCACCCACTGGTAGCTCCAGGCGCAGTACGCCGTCGTACATAGCATTCCATAGAAGAGGCCCCAGAACTGATCCTTGGGGACTCCAGCTGACACTATGTGAGTTTGGACTCCCCCCACTCGTATTGTACATAAGCGTCCTTCCTCTGAAGTAGCTCTTTATTGTTTCTTTAAGATATTTAGGGATATTATATTGTGCCAGTGCATCTAGTATCATATCAGCTTTGCTGTGTTGAATGCATTCTTCACATCTAGAGTCGCTAGATGCAATACCGCTTCGACCCGTGCTTCCATCTGGTACCTTGTATGGCGGTGGTGGAGGCCAACAACTTGCTCAAGCATCCGTCGTCGACATGGCTTTCCGGGAAACCCAAATTGGTTTGGGGGCAGGCCGCCAGCGCTTGATTGCGGCCTCCAGCTGGGAAAAGACCAATTTTCGAGCACCTTTCCCAAGGGGTCCAAGAGACAAATTGGTCTGTAGGATGATGGGTCCTCCGGTGGTTTTCCAGCCTTGGGTAGCAATACCCGGTTCTGTATCTTTTCCCTCTTGCAGGGAACGTTTCTTGAGTTAAACATGTATTAAATAACCCAGTAAACGCCCCTGGTTGTAGAGCAATGGCCAGTTTAGAGCCCTATTGGGGATCCCGTCTGGGCCAGGGGCAGAGTTGGGTCTTAGTTTCCTGGCTGCAGCCATAACTTCCTCATCAGTAACTAGAGCTGCATCAGAGCTGCCCCCAAATCCTGGATTGCTGATGAAGAGTCGCGACCATGAATGGAGCTCAGCTATCTGGGAATAGCACTTCCACGATTGACTTAAGCTCTAATCGATCCGTGGGCTGCATTTGTTTGCCAGCGTAAAGTCTTTTTACTACCGTTTTGTATGCCTGCCCCAGGGGTCAGCTTCGGCGGAGTCGCATAGATCTAGGAAGTAGTCCCGCTTGCTAGTCCGAATGGCCTTCTTCAGCTGCCGTCTTGCCACCTGGTAAGCCGCCTGCTTTTCAGCGAACGTAGGCCTTCCACGAGCCCGCTGGGTAGCTTCGTCTCGCGTGTACGCATATACTCCGGAAGTTGCTTATCTGCTCATTCCACCAGTACATAGGCGCTTGAGATGCGTGAACTGCGCGCCGCTGCATGCTGCGTTGCAGGCGCCTGATTTGGCTATATCTGGCAAGCTTTAGCCCCGGCGTTCCCAGATGTGCCCAGCGACCGGATGCCCTCCGAGAAGGCTGTCGGGTTGAATGTATCCAGGCGATACCCTTCCTCCACAGAGTTGGCGCCCGCCAGATGGCTCGCCGATTGAAAATAGAAGCGCAGAGTGATCGCTGCCCGTATAGCTTTGCTGATGCTCCATGTTGCGTCTCGAAAGAGGGGCGAAACGACGAATGTAAGGTCGATTATGGAGCCGTGTCAAGCCCCTATTAAATGTGAACTCGTGGCCAGAGTTGAGCAGAGCCACGTCCAGCGTCGCGAAGATCTCCGAGAGTGCGACCTCTGGCATTGTGTGGGCTGCCCCATTCCATGGCCCATGCGTTGAAGTCGCCAGCTATGATGGCTTTCCGGCCTCCTTACGTCCTCGGGTAGTTCGTCGAGCACCTCCGTGAATTCGTTAATCGCATGTTGCCAGGTAGCAGCTATATATCCATATGCTGCCCTATCGTGCGCGCACGAACCCGTTACAAGACTTGACATCTGCAAGCGCAGTCGCTGAGTTGCCGCATTTCCACAACGCTGCTTTGCCACTGGTGTTGTAGCCCATGACCTGGGACAGCAGGTCATGCAGTGATGGGGCTCGCTGAGGAAAGCTATCTCTATTAGTTTTTTCCCCGCTGTCTGCTCTAGTAGGTCTTGAGCAGCTATGCAGTGATTCAGGTTTAGCTGTAGAAATCTTAACATTTCATTTTTTGGACAGCTTCGCGATATGATGGGCATTAAAGCTACCCGCCGCATGATCCGTCTGCTTTCGCATTTGCGGACGCAGAGACTGCATTTTTGGCTTTTCGCAGCTTTTAGCTGCGTGACCCATCAATCCGCACCTGAAGCAAGCACCTTTCAGGTCGCATTCGCTTTGCGTTAGCAGCGATGTGCCCATAGTCCAGGCATTTGAAGCAGCGTTTTGGCTGCTCCAGCTCGGGTACGGCAGACGACCCATCCAACGCGGATTTTGGAGAGCTCGACCAGCGCTCTGGCCTTGGCAACTGGGAGGACGACTGGGCTCTTTGCTGCCCCGAAAGCTGGACGCAGGGATTTTATGGCGTCCATCGAGAGCGAGCTGTTTTTCAGCGCATTCTTAATCGCCTCGACTAGCTCCTCTTTGCTCGCCAGTTCGTCTAGATCGCGGATCTCGATTTGCGCGGACTCCGGTAAGGGTTTTAACCACCGCGCGTTCGCCCAGGGCCTTGCCAACAGCCTCCTGGAGCACCCCAGCACTATGCTCGGGCTTCTTGCTCAGCTGCGCAGCAAAATCGCCCCTTGCTGTCTTTCTGATTCCCCGGACATCCCACTAAGATGCTTAAGGCTCGGATCTGTTCTGACAACTTTCAGCATGTCAGCATAACTACAACCTTCTACCCAGAAACCGTAATAGCGTCTGTCCTTGGTCGTTTGTGGTGCTGTTTGCGCCCCTTAACCTCCGTCCAGTTCGCTGCTCTGGCCTGCTGCACGCCTGATTTTGACCCTGCCGAGGCTGTCTGTGGCGCCTTTTTCTTCTTGTCCCACTTCACTATGCCCATTGGGCCTAGATTTTTTGGGGAGTCCTCCTTGCTCAGGGGCAACGTCCCCGGAGCGTTTAGGCGTGTTGTTGCCTGGAGGGGGATTCGCTGGCGACTTTAAAGTGCGGTGTTGTCTGCACCTGCAGTTTCTGACCCTGCGGTTGCAGAGCAACTCCGCCGCCTCGTGAAGCTTAACTATCCTGGCTAGCCCTCTCATTGGCACAGTTATGTGCTTGGCCCCCGAATAAAGCCGTCAGGCTTTATGTTGTCGTATTTTTTGTTTTTTAATCACGAAAGGTGATTTATTTTGTGTTGTAGTTTTTGCTTTGTCCGGTGGTTCGCGGTTTTTTTTTTGGGCGCAACCCCGATGTAACTGTTTGTGTCGTGTGTTTTTTTTTGGGTTTTTTGTTTTGTTTTCTTGTTTTTTTTTTACTATTTGTTTTTGTGCGTTTCCCGATAAGCTTTTGCTTTTTGCGTTTGCGAAGCGAGGTTTTGCGCACGTCTTATTCCAGAGATGTTGAAGTGATACTGTTGTTTTTATATATTTTTAATAATGTTTTTTATTTGCCATGTCGCCGCATGTCATCCGGGTTTCTTTGATGCCTTATCATCATCGTTGGACATTTGATGGCGTCGGTGATCATTGGTCAGGATTTGCGCCGCCTTTGGCAGTGTTTGGCGATTTAGCGCAGCCTCAGGTAAGTGTAGGGTTTTTGTGGTTTTTTTTTTTAAATTTTTTCTTTAAAAATTTGTTTTCCATGTCGCCTTATGTCAACCTGGATTTCTTTGGATGCCCTCATCATCATCGTTAGACATTTCTGAATGGCGTCGGTGATCATTGGTCAGGGTTTTTGCCCCTTGGGGGTTTTTTCGACGCAGGGAGCCTCAGGAAGTGTAGTGTTTGTGTGGTTTTTGTTTAATTTTTTGATAAGAATTTCCATGTCGCCTTATTTCATCCTGGATTTTTTGGATGTCTTTATCATCATCTTTGGGCATTTCCCGGGTGGCGTCGGTGATCATAAGTCGTTGTGGTGCCGCCTTGAGCAGTTGTTTGGGGCCGCAGGCAGCCTCAGGTAAGTATTTTGTTTGTGTTTTTTTGTGACAAAATTAATTAATATTTATTTTTTTTCCATTTTATTGGCTATCATTATGGACTTTATTGTACATCAGGCGCATCATTGGGCATCTTCGGCAGCGCCCGTGCCATTGGTCAGGTGGTATGAAGAATTTATTATTTCAACATGTTATTAAGGATTGTTATGTATTTGCAGGTGGCCATCTGTCCGGGCCCCCTTGCTCCAGATGGCCAGGCTGTTGCTGGCGAATCAATGGAGTAGTTGCAGGCAATTGAACAACTGTTCCATTTTCGCCTCCATACGGCTGAACATGGTGACGTTCAGCTCGAGAGCCTTCAGCATCTGGGCATCTGGGGGCCGGGGCCTGATGTTGGCCATCATTGGCAGACGCAACTGCTGCGTAGGTTGGGCCGGGGGCCACAGCAGGATTGCGTCTCCAATTCGGCGTTGCTGTACGGTGCCACTGGAGGGCGGGCGACTGTACAGCCTATTCCTTGCCAGGGATCACGTATGATAAAGTTGCGCGCGTTTTCCTCGCGCATATTGATGTGCCGATGGGCGATGCCCTTTGGTCGAGGCTCGCTTGCGCTGGGGTTTGTGCCTTTCCTTTTCAACGTTTCGGGTCCGCCCAAAAAGAGCCATCTTGTATGGTTATACGTCATCGCCTTCAGTCGTTTGCAGCAGCAACGAGCAGTTAGGGGGCTTGGGGCCCGCTGCTTTTGGTGTTTATGATGGTGATGACGCCATTAGCTTGGCCAGTAGATGCCCTAACTGGGTTATGTGGTTTATATCGTCATTTACCTTAAATAAACATTGGCTGATGCTTACCCTGCTGGAGTGACGATTTCTATTAGTTTTTGTTTTATTATTATTGTTTTTGTAAGAATTTGCCACTTCTTTAGATGTCCTAATTGATTATTTTTGTTGCTTGTTTACAAAAAGTCCTTTTTGATTGCTTGTTTGTGTTTATTTTTGTTATTTATTTGCGTCTGCCGCGTTTCTGCCTCACTGTTTCAGCTCTTTTGGGAGCCTTATACGACTGTAGCCCCCATCGTAGGAGGACAGTTTTACCTAATATGCTCGCCCGAATTAGCGCATTTCGGGGCGTTTTCCAGGTTTAGTGCAAGCTGTCGTAGCATGGCATCTGCACATTCATATTTTAAAGGCGCCTACAGTAATTTT